>CM076679.1:101262315-101289815 GCA_038501925.1 Xenopus petersii
AAAAAAGGGAGTTGCAGTGAAAAAGCACTCAAAGACTGCTAGTTTGCCTGTAGCTTCTCCATAATGACTGTGCTTTTGCTGTCAATTCAGATACAGTGAAACCTCAGTTTTACATCCACTGGTTTTAAGTTTTCCCTCCTTTTACATTGTTGTTTTGTGGTCCCACCTATATATTATGCATAATACATTTCCCTGATTTTACATTTTCCTGGATTTTAAACCATATTTTTCGGTTCCTTTGAAAACGTAAAATGGGGGTTCTACTGTAATTTACTTATAGCAAGCAGTTTAAAAGTAATACAGCCAGTTCTACAGTATTTGGGCCACAGTAATGAGTGAACCATCCCTGTAATCCACTAGACATGCAGGCTGTAGTGAACAGGCCTAGGTGAACCATTTCAATGCCATAGGAGTTAGTGTTTTTTGTACATGTAGGATTGTGTGTTTCTGATTAAAACAACATTCAGTATCAATAGAACAATATGAAAATTAGAAACTTAGAATGTAAAATGCTGTCAGTCAGGTATATGAGTGTCAGCATTGTAGATTATCCTATCTACAACAGGTAAGTGGGTAATAAAATATTGAACATTCATAAATTCAGAATAGCTTTGGAGGTGTATTTCGGCTTATATCGTTTTATGACATGAGGCAGGTGGTCTGCATGAAGTGTCTGTAAATATACCTGACTAGATAGCACCGGTAACACCTGGGCTACATATGTTCCAATCTGCTGGACAGCTGGCATATGTCAGAAACCAATAACTACATGAGTAAAATAGCCTGTCTGCTAGTTGCATCAAGGGATGGGCAGCTGAAAATATTCTAATTACAGGCTGAAAAGATTTTTATAATGAGAAGAACTGCATGACAGTGAATTTATCTCCTAGTGATGCTGCATTAAAACAAACATTCCACAGCTGAATATGACGGAGAACCAAAGAATTGCTGCACAAGGAATCATTACTTTTATGTGCCACTTTCTCATTCAGGTGCAGCGACTGCATATTTATGGCTCACATGGCGTCCTTCAAAAGAGCAGTGTGTGCAATTATATATCTTACAGACGGTGGCTGAGGCCACTTATTACTCTTATGTAGCAGTGATGACAAAGTGGGAGGGGATGGCTCATGCCGAAACCAAACAATTCTATGTTTTGGAAAAAAAAACCACCCACAAATGAATAGTCTCAAAAATAGAAATAAACCATAAAAATATATATATTCTTATATCTGGCAGGCCTGCTGTGTAATTATTTCTGGAATGTGTCATGCCATGAAGTTTGAATTGAGCATTGCTTTCAATCAGTGGCAGTCGCATTTTGCCATTTGCATGATTTTAGGCTGGCAGGGTGGGTGGCAACCCTAGAATTTTGGTAATCTCCTGGACCCTGTACGTGCAGTCACCACTTAGGTGACCCAAGAGCCAGGCACACATAGCCTTACACATTTCAGGCACACAACACTTATGCATTTCATTTAGCCTTTGATTAAAGTCTGTGGGCAAAATGTGTAAGGCTGTGGTGTGCCCTCAATAACAATAAAGTTTACTTATCCTTTACAGTGCCTGATTCTGAGCTCTATGAATACCTGTTGTAATATTTAGTTGATATACATTTTTCCATGATGTGCAACATTGTCAATTCACCTGTAGCAGCAGGTCTTTATGGTATAACTTCTCTAAGGTTAGAAACTGCACTGGTAATGTCAGGGAATCTCTACACAGCACAACCAGACCACATGTTTAAGTAGCAATCGAACGTGAGTGGCAAATGTAATAGACAATAGTAATGCCACAACAATGAACCGTTTTATACAATTCATTATTTATAGTGATGCAGAAGTAGGCATTCTTTACCTTTGTAGTGATGCAGAAGACATTCTTTACCTACTGTGTGTCTTCTGTCGGTTCCCAATCGAGAACCAAAACTTGGGTTAGTGGCAGCTGCTCCACGTCTTTGGAGAAAATATCACTTTTAGAGTCAAGATAATTTTACTGCTGTCTTGATTGCATAGGAGTTTAATACTGTAACACAGTGGTGGACGGTATATCTCCCCAGCAAGACATGATAATGCGATTTCTTTTCTGGAGGTTATTTACCTCATCCAAAATGGGTTTTATTACATGAATATCTGGGTGTGTTATTGCATTCAGCACAGCATGAATTTTTGCAGGAGATCATGCTCCCTGTTTATTGCAATTTTACACCCCCTTACGAAAGGTTTTGATGAGTACAAGGACCACATGAGCGAGGACCAGCCAGTGGTAGTTTGCTTTGAGATACTTAAGTAGTTTTACAAGACTTCACTAGTTCGCAACATGCTGGAAATGGGTATAGTTCCTAGATATTACTGCCCGCCTGAGGATCCAATATTTGGTAGATTCAGAAGCGCTCTTACTTTACTAATGTGAGGTCTACTTAATGATGTCCCATTATGATCTACATCAGGGATCCCCAACCTTTTTCACCCGTGAGCAACATTCGGATGTAAAAAGAGTTGGGGAGCAACACAAGCATAAACCTTTTCCTGGATGGAGCCAAATAAGCACTGTGATTGGCTTTTGGTAGCCCATATGTGGACTAGCAGCATACAGGAGACTGTTTACCTGGTTTTTATACAACCAAATCTTGCCTTCAAGCCTGAAATTCAAAAATAAGCACCTGCTTTGAGGCCACTGAGAGCAACACCCAAGGGTTTGGGGAGCAACATGTTGCTCACGAGCTACTGGTTGGGGATCACTGATCTACATCTATAAAACATTAGCACTCTGTTCCATGGAAAATATTACTTAAATATTGATGTATAAGAAAATGTATATTTCTATATTTAACAACTATTTCTTTTGTAACCTAAAAGTAATAAATATCTGAATGAAAAGCATGAAACAGTAGGTTGATTTAGTCAAGCTGTTTGTTGACAGTGTCTTGAGATCTACTGATCACCAGCTAAAGATCTACTGGTAGATCCCGATCAACCTTTTGGACACCCCTGTGGTAGAAGATATTGTGATGGAGTGCCTTGTAAAAACTGAAGGTGGAGTTGAACATAAATACTGCTACTTGTGTGTGAGTTACTAACATGTTGCGGTTTGGTGTTTTTTCTGTTAATAATCTTTTTGGTAGCAACCATCCACTCTTAAAGTCCCACGTCTGAGTGTTAAGGTATGTGGTTTCTTTCCCAAGCAAGGGTGAGGCAGACAAGTCACGTGTGGACCAAAATAGCTTTTCAAATACATTGACGGGCCTGTAAGAAACATTGTCATATATTAGAACCTCATT
Source organism: Xenopus petersii (assembly GCA_038501925.1). Classification (NCBI taxonomy): domain Eukaryota; kingdom Metazoa; phylum Chordata; class Amphibia; order Anura; family Pipidae; genus Xenopus; species Xenopus petersii. The sequence continues at coordinate 101,265,596 of CM076679.1, forward strand.
AAAATTTGATTGTTCAGCAGTCTATACATGTATGTATTGTGGCTAGGACAGACAATATAATCCTTGAAGGCTGTTCTATTTTGTTTCAGTAAACTGTAATGTGTTATTTTTGTGTACCCTACACAGTGTACAACTAATGATACTCTCATACCAATTTAAAGTTCTACATTTATGACTTAAAATGATAGAATCTATTCAAAGATATAATGTTGTGTCTTTCAAGCTCCAAACAAGCTTAATCAGCTTAAACCCACCATGGCAGGGAATGTAAATAGATGCTGTGTCCTGTTTAATAATCATATCTTTGGAGGTTGGAATGGTGGGAAACTGGTGTCATTGCATTATGTTTGGTGGGAAACAGGAAGCTGGAGCTTGTTCGGAATTGTAATCCATGAATCCATGGGAAGAATGATAAGTGTGGGGTGAAGGAACATTCACATGTTCTAATTAAAAATATGTGCTCAACGCTTCTCCATTACAATATTGATAAAGAACTAAGACTGTCTCTCCTCTGCAAAAATGCTTAGAGGATCTAAGAACTTCTATTGATTTTTCCACTAATTTATATTCCAGCTTTTTAAAACAGATTTCTGTGTTCTCTCTCTCTCTCTCTCTCTCTCTCTCTCCCTCTCTCTCTCTCAATGATTTGCTCCACTTAAATGTATACATAAAGCAGAACAAAGTCCCCCCAAAAAAAAATCATTTTTCATTGGAATGTATTATGATTTGTTGTGCAGTTCTGGAAATGGACTATTAATATTAACACAAAGTATAGGTAATAGGGATTTTCATGTAATTTTGAGTTTCCTAGTTATTTTTCTTGAGAGCATAATTGGCTAGCCGCATGGCACTATTTCAATTAATCATGATGATGATGACTTCAGATCTTTTCAGAAAGAGAGAACACTGAGATGTACAGAGGTCTGTATATTGTATGTCAGCAGCTCCATATCTATGTGATCATGATTGACACTCTACCTTGTGTGACTTTGTATGTGCTCAGTGTGTTCTGGTGCTGTTGGTATTTACTGGGTGTGATCTAAATGTGATGAACATATTCTGTGCATACATCTCCTTTTTTTTTTTAAATACATTTACTTTGAGTGTCTTTGGGTCTTGGTTTGACCTCTAAAGTCTTCATGCAAAAATAGGTTATTACAGCCACAATTGATCAAAGCTGAAAGGTTAAAATTGTCTTTGTGCATACAAAAAGCATAACCTCAAGTTTTCCATTTATATATTTTTCTATATCTGCTGTCACTAAATCAGGAAATTTATTATTTACATTTTTCAGACTAAAACGGCCCTATAAACCAGCCATATGCTCAGGCTAATATTACATACCGTATATACTCGAGTATAAGCCGAGTTTTTCAACCCCCAAAATATGCTGAAAAACTCTACCTCGGCTTATACTCGGGTCAAGCGCAAAAACGGTCGCCGGCGTCTTAAGAATAGTCGCGGGCGCCTAAGAATAGTCGCCGGTGTCCCAGAATAGTTGTTGGTGTCCCAGAATAGTCTCCAAGAATATTCGCCGGCATCCAAGAATAGTCTCCAAGAATATTCACCGGCATCCAAAAACGAGATGCCGGCACCTCCAATGGGAGCAGAAACCCTCAATTTTTTGATTGAAACTTACCAGAAGCTGCTGCATTTCTCACCCTAGGCTTATACTTGAGTCAATAAGCTTTCCCAGTTTATGGAGGTAAAATTAAGTAGCTCGGCTTATACTCGGGACGGCTTATACTCGAGTATATATGGTATTTCCTTTGCAGCAGAGGCCTGTGCTAATATTTGAAGCCTTCTTTATACTATTTGATAAACTATTGCTATAATTGATACAGTTTCTCTGTATTAATACTTAGCAGTGGGGTATGTTGCTATGATTGGCAGGATTGTCCCTAAGATGTTAAAAGAGCAGAGGCTCAAACACACTTGAACTCAAGCTCAGTAGGTATGTTGTATTGGAGGTAACGTAATTAAAGGTGCTGCTGTTATTGTAATCCATAGTAGCTGCTAAGCAGGTAGCATTTATGGTCCAGTATTTGGAAAGGCATGCGTTACTCAACTGGCCAAACTTTATTTCAATGGTGGAATCTTGCAGTGACTGGCAGGTTAAATTAATTCAATAATTACATGCCAAATGTAAGTATCACCTCAGTAAAATAAATGCCAGATTATATTAGTGGCCAGTTGTTATCAATATGTTTGACTGTCCACGAAGGGTTAATGTGAATACCTGCTGCATACTATGTTCATTTAATGCAACCCAAGCATGTCTGCAGAAATCGTGAAACTGCTAATTTTGTCTTTCTGTTCCAGTCTAAACTGAGTCATGGTTAAAATGTTGCAAAACAGATTAAATGGGTCCTGAGTGCTCCAGGAACATAATGCAGTACAGTGTAGCCTCCTAGATGTCCAAGTGTACATGTGATTTCTTGCAAGTCCCTGTGAAATGTGTGGCTGGCATAATGCAGATCAGAGTAAGGAAACTGGCAGACAGCTCTCGGACACCAAGCTCTCCAGTAAAGTCAACACCAGCACTGCACCAACATTCCATAAGGGATGTAAACACTTGATCTGAAGGCCATTCTCTGCATTGCTACATCTAATGAGTTTGGGACCAGGGGACAGTGTTCAGCACATGCTAGCTCAATTTCTAGCAAGAGTTCCCTTAAAAGCATGCAATGCTTACCCAATCACTGGGGTTAAAGGCATTTGCATAGTTATTCAAGTTAGCTGATCTCTGCTTAGATCTCACTCACTGCAAACATCTAAGAAAAAAAAAACAGGTGCCAAAACAATCATAAACTCTCTGGAATACACCCAACCCAAGGATAATCATGCACATGCTGCCAACTTATGCCCATTTAGTCATCTTTATTGATTAATTATATAGTACCCACGCATTTACAAATCTCTTTACAGTGATTGTACATCATTAACATTAGTTCCTAACTTATAGGCTTTATAGAAACTAAGTAAATATAATTGTAAATACAATGCTAAAGATTTATATGATTCATGACACTTTTAGATCTGTCCATTCAATTTGTCTATCTGTTTTTTCTGCCATTTTCTGGCAGTTATTTCCTGATTATGTGCAGTTCCGTGGTATCCATGATAAAATGATTGGATTTTTAACTTACAGGTATGGGATCCGTTATCTGGAAACGCATTATCCAGAAAGTTCCGAATTACAGCAAGGCCATCTCCCATAGACTGCATTTTATCCAGATAATCCACATTTTTAAAACCGATTAGCTTTTTCTCTGTAATAATAAAACAATACCTTCTACTTGATACAAACTAAGACATAATTAATCCTTAATCCTTAAATCCAATTTGTCTTATTTAATGCATTCATGATTTTCTAGTAGATTTAAGGTATGAAGATCCAAATTATGGAAAGATCTGTTATCCAGAAAGCCCCAGTTCCCGAACATCCAGGATAAAAGGACCCCTACCTGTATTAATATTACACAGAAATTATAGATTTGGGTGTGTGATTATGCTATTTCATGATCTATAGTTTTCACACAACTATATTCCAGTTGTCAACTTTGATGCAAACCATGTTTTTTGTTGTGAAAACACTGCATAGTTTTTGGCTCTATACATAACAACGACTTGAAAATGATGATGAATATAATATTGCTATATAACCTTAACAGCATCTGCCAGATATCCGTGTTGGGCCTGAGGTAATAACCGACCCAGCTTTCCTGGTTACAAGGTAAGTGTTTCTTGCTTTGTTTTTTGATACAGTTGTAATTCAGTTGAAGGAAATACATAACATTTGAAGCTGACGGAACTAAAAAAAAATTGGGGCCCCAAAATTTTTTTTCTTTAAAAAACCATTAGTGGCAGGGGCCTATAGAATTTTAAAATAATACATTGGTGGCCAGGGGATTAAAAAAACAAAAACACAAACTGGTGTTCAGTAGAATTGAACTCAAGGCTTCAGGACTTCAACTTCGCCTCCTTTCGTGACATTGGGTCTTTTCGCAGCTTCAGGACTTTAATTTCGGCTCCTTTCATGACTTTGGGTCTTTTAGCCGCTTCAGGACTTCAATTTCACCTGTTTTCGTGACTTCGGGTCTTTTCACGCTTCGGTACTTCGGCACTTCGGCTGTTTTCATGACTTCAGGTCGGGACTTCGGCTTTTTACCACTTCCGCGAGAAATAGCCGCACTTCTCGGGCGCTCGTAAGGGGAGCCCGGCTCTTTCAAAAATGCAGCATGGCCAGGCCCCCTTTCAGGCCCGGGCCCGGCACACTTGTCCCCCCTGTCCCCCCCCTGATGGCGGCCCTGCTGCCTGGTAACCAATCAGTGGAAACCAAGAGAACTGAAAAGCAGGAAGTAGTGTTCTGGCTGTTATGTTAAACATCCAGTCACTCCAACCTTTATACATTACATTTTTGCGTAACTAACTATATTAGAAACATTTTTCACCTAATTTTTATTTTTATACTGAACTGTTCCTTTAAGTCATTGCACCCTTTTTGCACTTTGGTGATGGAGCATTATTGGGATTGAAAACCTAAAATCACTTGTGTCAGCACTATAAAGAGACACTATAAAGAGACCGTAAATGCTGGTATTAACACTCCCTAAGCAAATAACCTACATTTTTGAGCATATATATAAATAAAGTGAATGCAAGTAAGGTTTTGTTTAACTCGCTAAGTTCGTTAAAGAAGTGGTTCACCTTTAAGTTAACTTTTAGTATGTTATACAGTGACAGATTATGAGCATTTTTTCGATTGGTCTTTGTTATTTATTTCTTATAGTTTAATTATTTGCCTTCTTCTGACTTTTTTTTCAACCTTTCAAATGGGGGTCACTGACCCCATTTAAAAACAAATGCTATGTACAGCAATTAATTTAATGTTATTGTTGCTTTTAATTACTCATCCTTCAAGCCCTCTCCTATATTTGGACCCTAGCAACCAGATTGCTGAAATTACAAATTGGAGTGCTGCTGAATATCATTCTATACACCATTCTAAAAGTTAACTCAGCGTTGAATAACCCTTTTAAATCCGTTATCATATATTGACATTTTGTGCTTAGCACATCAAGTTAGAAAGTATTTTAGGCCTTATTTCCAAACACCTTTTGCTTTATTCTGTCCTCCTGTAACATTGGTCAGGTCAGAAAAGGTCCTTCTTATAATGCTGTGGTTGACAGCTGCTGAAACTTCCTTCACTTGTTTTGTGTTCAGCTCTTCCTGTGCGTAACCACAGCGTCCTGCAGCATCACCGCGCGTGCAATGGGGCCTCGTAGGGGTGGGTAGAAGAAAAACATTGTGTGTGTGTTGAGCTCAGAACAGGAGAGGCATATGCTTTCATGTTTTATTTTATTGATGGCTCCAAATGAGGTCTTACAGAGTTCAGATAACCAAGGGTCAAATAATAAAATCTTACATTTTAGTTCCTTCTCACAAAAACCGTTGAAGTTGGTGGTAAAGTGGCGTTGGAAAGTGCTTGCACTGCTGATCTTTATATTATTACACTGGGATAGAAAACATTAATGATTTAGGTAGAGTTCACTTTCATGTCTTTTCTTACCCTGAATGTTACATAGTGGCACATATTTGGTTGCGCAGGTCTAGTTGGAGATTATCTATTGCTTATATAGCTAGGGAATCCCTTAGCCGGAAAAAAGCTCAGAATTATAGGAAGGCCATCTCCCATAGACTCCATTTTAAACAAATTCAAACTGATTTCCTTTTCCTCTGTAGCAATAAAACGGTGCCTTGTACTTAATCCTAACTAAAATATAATTAATACTTATTTAGTCAAAATAACCCTATAGGATTCATGTAATGTTTAAATAGATTTTTAGTAGCCTTTTAAGTAGGTGCTCCAGATTATGGAAAACCCCTGGTCCCAGGCATTATGGATAACAGTCCCATAACTATATATCAATGATTTATTGTACTCTGGTTTACAGACAATGTTTAGTTACACTAGGGTCATTTTCTTCACTAGCCAAATAACTAACATCAACATAACTAACATAAATTCCTAGCAAAACATGCACTGGTTGAAACCAAACAAGACCCCAGAGCAGCAACGCTAACCAATGTGCCTTTTAGATCACATGGCTTGCCTTTGACTTTTCACAATGGGAGGTATGTGCTGTGAGCTCCAGAAGCCATCGGAATTGTGGGTAAATTGCTGAAATTCCTAACTGGAGAGCTACTTAACAAAATGTTATCTTAGAACATCACTGGCTACATAATATAAGGGATGCTATAAGGGTGTTTTTCTCAACCATGGACATGGACTGCACCATGTTACAAGCCTTTCTTCTGTGAGCCTTCCAACAGCAACAGTTGCTAATGGCTGGGGGTTTGACTACTAACACATAGGACTACCTGCCTATTCTAGCCAAAGTTGGCATCCTTTGTTCTCTCATTAGCTATGGCCACACCAGAAATAACTACATCAGATGAGGCCATCCTGGGTATCTATTGCTTTTTAACTCTACTCTTAGAAGCACATTTATCAATGGTTGAATTTCATGTTCATGTGAGGTTTTTTTTAAACTTTAAAACTCCCATAAACTCCCATGAACTCGAAATTCGACCAATCAAAATTAATTTTAAAAAAAATTAAATTTTTAAAACTCTGAGGAATAGAATCAACCCGAAAACTCGAATCAAATTAGATTACATTTTTTTTTTCTCAGAAAAACTGGAATGTCAGGAAGGTTGCCAACAACTCAAAATTGATCCCAAGGCCTCTCCCATTACCGTAAACAGCAATTTGGCAGGGTTTTAGGTGGCGCTTAGTCGAATTTGAAATCAAATTAAATTTTCTTGAATCGAATTTGTATAACTCATGGTCAAAACTGTCAAATTCGACTAGGGAAAAACTAAAAATTCTAATTTTCAATTTGACCTTTGATAAATCTGCCCTCTACTGTCAGTTAAGGGATCATGGACCATAACATGACCACAGAGGTGTAGTGCATGGGGGGCCATGTTGGAAGGGCTCTGTTACAGACCTGATATATATGTATCACTGATCTAAACACTGAGCATCTTGTTTAGCCTGTTAAGGATGAAAAATGTAATGTTAACACCTTGGATCACCTGTAGCGAATATAATATAAGACCAATATTCCCACGTCCAATACAAAGACATTCTCATGTTCAATCTGCCAACTTTGTTCTATTCCCAAAATCCCACGAGAATCTTTCTTTGGACTAGGCTGGCCAGAGTGGCTTGGAAAGGGTTTCTTTGTTCGCCGAAGGAATAATACACTGATCATTTACTTTTCAGACACAACTGTCTAACCTCTGAGAGTTTATCTTGGCTTCAGTTTGTTTTGTTTTAAGCAACCATGGCCTGACTCTTACTTTTTAGCACAATTGTTAGACTGTTTCTCAGTGTTTTTTTTTTTTTTATGTGCTCTTACTTCACCTTGCTGTAAAAATATCTTATATCAGAAATTGCCAAAGGATAGGGTAGACTGTCTTGTTCCTGGTATCCTATGGCTGGTAGCACATTCAGTTCTGACACAATGCTGTAGCAAGTTTTGCTATTGGAATTTAAAATATCAAGTTTGTTATACTTTGTTTGGAAATCATTATATCCTAAATCCTATTAAGAATATTCATATTTATGGGAAGCAAATGACAATACCCATTGCCTACAATAGAAGAGATTCTCAAACTTTGTGGCTGAGCTTTTTCTAGCCCAGAGGGAAAGTCCATTGTAGAAAGCCCAAAGGCAGGGTAACTGATTTTGTGTGAATGCCTAATTGTCCTGCTTCACTCCGATAATCCTTTATTTTACATCTTTCTCCTCTTTACTTGAGTTTTCGTCTTTTTCCTCTATACTTCACAGTTTCATCCTTTCCTTTTGCTCTTTCCATCTTTCTCCTCTTTGCTTCACTTTTTGTCCTTTCCCTCTGTGTTTCACTTTCCAACCTTCATCTCTGGACATCCCTTCATCCTGCCCCAATTCACTTCACTTTCCATGTTTCTTCTCTGCTCTTCACATTATGGGGCAGATTTACATAGGGTCGAATATCGAGGGTTAATTAACCCTCGATATTCGACTGCCGAAGTTAAATCCTTCAAATATCGAAGTCGAAGGAATTACAGAAATTAGTTTGATCGAACAAAAAAATTGAAAAAAAACTATTAAAACCTTCGATTCGAACGATTTTAATCCATCGATCGAACGATTTTTCTACTATCAGAAAATTGCTAGGAAGCCTATGGGGACCTTCCCCATAGGCTAACATTGAGGTTCGGTAGGTTTTAGGTGGCAAAGTAGCGGGTCGAAATTTTTTTTTAAAGAGACAGTACTTCGATTATCGAATGGTCGAATATTCGAACGATTTTTAGTTTGAATTGTTTGATTCAAAGTCGTAGTCAGAGGTCGAAGTAGCCAAAAAAATCATTCGAAATTCTAAGTTTTTTTTCTTCTATTCCTTCACTCGAGCTAAGTAAATGTTCCCCTACATGTTTCTTCACTGACTTCACTTTCCATCTTTCTCTCATTTGCTTCACTTTCTATCCCTCCTTGATTGCTTTATTATTTCCCTTTTCTCTCTTTGCTTCTGGTTTTCAGTATGAAATGCAATGCATTTTTTAACAGATCTATGAATTATTTCATCTTAATTTCTGAAATGCCCTTGATTAATTCTTTTTTTCATCAATGTTGATAGATAATGCTCTGTTCATACCCATAGTGTAGTTGTGTAGTGTGCCAGAGCCCCTGGCAGAAGTATGCCAGGAATGCACAGGGTCTCTGGAGGTAGGCTTAGGTAAAACCCTTTTTTTTTTTTTTTTTTTTGCCTTCCATGTGTCTAAAGCATTGTAAGGGCAGAAGTGCAAGTACTGTCTGCATTCTTCTACAGCTCATTCTGTTACTAACATACCCCAGATAGAATCTAATACAGTAAGATATGCAAAAAACGCTTGGGAAAGGATTCTTGTTCTGCAAAGAAAAGAGGATTTATAATCACATTGAGCAATACCATTCTGTATATGAAAAAAATGCTCTTTTGATATTTCACCACCATTAATTATTTTATGCTTTGTTGTATTAATGCAGTATCTGGCCCAAAAAATGTTAGCAGGAAAACAAGCCAAGCAGCTATATAAAAAGAAGTACTTAGTGACCCTTTAGCCCAATCCTGGGATTATAGTATAATACAAATAAACTTGCAGTGAATCTTTTAATGGTTAAGTGGCAACAATGGCAGAATGTTTGTGTTTCCATTTGCATGCTTTATGGAGGTGCTGTATGTTGCAAAGGAATGCAAGAATAATGTTGGAGGCCGTATTATTTACATACTCGTGTTACCTCCAAAACACGTCATTGAAATCACTAATCTCTTGCATTTACGCATTTATTTTATCCTTAATGCATATGGTTTTTCAAATTTGCCATCTGACCATTGAAAGATAAAACCAGTTTCCCCCAGGGCCATAGTTGCTCACCCGCTTTCATCCATTTTTCCTTCCTTGTTAGAGAGATAAGTTGATGGGGCTGAAATTATGGAACTCTTGGAACCTGGGTTCTTTTGCCTAAATTTATTAAAAATTGTAAAAATTAAATCCAACCCACTGGGATGATTTTTGCCACCAACATGGCTTTGCGATCATTTTGAGCTTTCTGGATATCTAGTTTGAGGCAATTCTATACATCCCTGTACCATGTGACCTTGTGAGAAATTGCATGAAAAACATGTAGGCCTACCTCCTACAGATATTCAGATTGGTTTTCATAGTGTTTAGATATTGCAAGTAGAAATATCTTCTGTATTACCATTTGGCAAATATATTCATCTGGGCATTGAACTCTTTAATCGCAAATACTAATATTTATTTTTAGCTAAATGTCTTTTTGTTGTAAAGCTTAGCCAACTCCACAGCAAAGGACGTTAAAGCCAGATGCCTTTTGTTTAGATGTCTTATAGTGGCCTCTCCCATCATTCGTTCCTGGGGTTAATTTAATGTCATGTTCCCATGTTTAGAGAGTATGTTAGCAAGGCAGTACTATAGGAGAAAATAATCATCTCTGTTACTAAATTAAATATTGGAGATAATAATGATCCCTGTTGTTAAATTGGAAAAGGGAGAGACACGTGGACCTCTAATCATGTTGAAGCTCACATGTGTATCTCATGTTAAAGGATTTTTCATGCTTTTCCCCAGATAATAAAGAAACAAACAGAATAGTGACAAAATAGTCTAGTTCTACATTTCTGTATACTATATATTTTTATTTCTGCCTACCTCATCAGAAAATGCAGCATTATTGCTTCTATACTAATATCACAGCGTTTGTTCTTCCCTTCCCCATTTTGTGGTATATGCTCTAAACCAGCCACTTCCTGTGATATTAATAGCTATTTCTATCCTTCTCCCTTCTCATAAAGCTGAGAGTACAATATGCCATTCTCCCTTGCAAGCGGCATGTATTGTAGATGTTGCTTCTATTGGAGTTATTATAACCTTTAAAATGTGAGAAGTTCGTGTGTGAGTCTTAAGTACCAACATCAAGCAACCCTGGGACAGAGAAGGCAAAAAGTACACTGTGTTGTGCTGACTAGTCTGAAACCCATAGGGTCATGGCTTTGGGCCAGCACAAAACATCTTTAGTGGGTGGCAGTCAATCAATAGAGCTGCCACTTGTTTTCCCTAGGAAATACACAAGGTCACAAGTATTAAGTAAAAAACACTGTTTATTTAGATACAGATAAAAAGGGAACAACTCCAATGGCCCTACGTGTTTTGTGCCCTATAATTATGGACTAATATTTATACTAGTCTTCTGGGTTTATTGTACCATACCTAATGGCAACAGCATTATGGGGGGTAGATACCTCCCATTGAAGTAGGGAATTTGTAATACAGGCCCTAGTTGGCCATTTACTGGCTAAACCAGCCAAATTCTGTCTAGGTGGCCATCCTAGACATCAAGTGAGGGCAGGTCAAGTGCGGCTAAATTAATAATGATGGCGCTCCAGGTTCAGAATGTGCATCACTAAGTTTTCCATGTTGTTCTGAATTTCTTCATGGGAAACTGGGACACTCTAAAGGCACAGCACTCAGAGTGAAAGTATCCCAGGCCAGTGAGATCCCCCCCACCCTTTATTTTTAAGAGTGAGATCTTTTTTCTCCCCCCTTTTACCATATATTAGATATAAAACATGTCTAATATATGGTAAAACATTTTTGTATTACCAATACTTTTAACATTGTGTTTTTCTTCCTATTTTTTTTTTTTGTATTTGAAAAACATAAAACTTTTACTGCCATCATGTGGCTGGAACAACTCCGATTGCAAACCCTGCATTTGGAACAAATCTCTGCTTTTGGCGCAGAGCAATGCAGCAGCGCTCCTGACACCCAGCTCAATGTGTGAATGGAAATGTTTTCTACACAGAACTGGAACAAAGCTTTTATAATGGGTACTTATTAGTGGAGTTTGAAGAAATACACTGGTCCATTGAGTCAAACCTTAACATTCTTATTTGTCCAGAATAATCTCTCTTCAGTTTTCCTCAGAAGGAGAAACAGAATTCCTTTCCATCTCCAAAATGGTAATAGGACCAGTGATCCAAACCTTTCTTGACACTATCTTATGTATCTAACAGTGCGACTGCTTCGGGGGGGGGGGAAACTTCAAATGTAAAGAATTATTTTCTGGATATTATGGTATTGGAGAGTTTATAGCATGACCCTTATGTGTATTTATAAACATTGATCATATCCATCATAAGAGAATCTCTTCCAGTGTGAATAATCCCAATTTGCCAGTTTTTCTTCATTATGGAGATTTTCCTTTATATTATATTAGTTGAGCGTCTGGAGCAGCGCACAGATTCTCCAGTACTCACTTTTGAGTACTGGAGAATCTGTTTAATGTAATGTGGGTAAAGTATATCCCAACACGGTCTTTAAAACACTTTTAATCCCCAAGGTCCTATTGGGAATACCAATAAACCGGTTGTTGCACAAATATAGAGCATTAAAAATTCAAAATCATTTATTGATCAAATTAAAAAAAAAAAAGTAATTGATAATTCAATGATTTACAATTCATAGTAATAAAATTGCTTGGTCATCCCCCTGATCTCCAAATCACCATAAAAGTCTTAGTGTGAAAGTGGTAGTTCTCCAACAGTAATCCGTATCCACAATCAATTGGATTAAATGTTAATTTGGCATAGTTTCCAAAGCTGTCCCAATACATTTCTAACTTGGTGAATGAGAGTAATTGATCCCGATCTTATGGCGCAGTATCAGGGCTATTTATGTATATAGATTGCGGAAGAAGTAAAGTCTAGGGGAAAATGGTTTATCAGGGTGTCCCCCATCCTCTATTGCACGTATCCCCCACAAATTAGACCAATCTCAGCCGATCCTGTGTTCCGGTCTTCACTTTAGTAGACTGATGCACCTCTCCTCTGACAAGTATAGTGATACTCTCAATGCGGACCAAGCTTCAGACCTCCTCTCTCTGTTCCAAGATGGTTCTGGCTGTAACATAGTGCGTGCGTTCCACTGCAGAACGCAAACCTCCGGACACACTCACTCCACACACACTTTAGCCACTTCAAGGGATTTTGGAGATGATTGCACCATAAGATCAGCATCAATTATTTGCATTTGCATTGGGACAGCTTTGGAAACGACACCAAATTAACATTTAATCCAATTGATTGTGGATACGGATTTACAGTGGTGTGCAAAACTATTTGCCCCCTTCCTGATTTCTTATTCTTTTGCATGTTTGTCACACTTAAATGTTTCTGCTCATCAAGAACCGTTGACTATTAGTCAAAGATAACATAATTGAACACAAAATGCAGTTTTTAAATGAAGGTTTACGTTATTAAGGGAGAAAAAAAAACTCAAAATCTACATGGGCCTGTGTGAAAAAGTGATTGCCCCCCTTGTTAAAAAATAACTTAACTGTGGTTTATCACACCTGAGTTCAATTTCAAAGGTTATAAAGCCATTTCTAAAGCTTTGGGACTCCAGCGAACCGCAGTGAGAGCCATTATCCACAAATGGCAAAAACATGGAACAGTGGTGAACCTTCCCAGGAGTGGCCGGCCGACCAAAATTACCCCAAGAGCGCAGAGACAACTCATCCGAGAGGCCACAAAAGACCCCAGGACAACATCTAAAGAACTGCAGGCCTCACTTGCCACAATTAAGGTCAGTGTTCACGACTCCACCATAAGAAAGAGACTGGGCAAAAACGGCCTGCATGACAGATTTCCAAGGCGCAAACCACTTTTAAGCAAAAAGAACATTAAGGCTCGTCTCAATTTTGCTAAAAAACATCTCAATGATTGCCAAGACTTTTTGGGAAAATACCTTGTGGACCGACGAGACAAAAGTTGAACTTTTTGGAAGGTGCGCGTCCCGTTACATCTGGCGTAAAAGTAACACAGCATTTCAGAAAAAGAACATCATACCAACAGTAAAATATGGTGGTGGTAGTGTGATGGTCTGGGGTTGTTTTGCTGCTTCAGGACCTGGAAGACTTGCTGTGATAGATGGAACCATGAATTCTACTGTCTACCAAAAAATCCTGAAGGAGAATGTCCGGCCATCTGTTCGTCAACTCAAGCTGAAGCGATCTTGGGTGCTGCAGCAGGACAATGACCCAAAACACACCAGCAAATCCACCTCTGAATGGCTGAAGAAAAACAAAATGAAGACTTAGGAGTGGCCTAGTCAAAGTCCTGACCTGAATCCTATTGAGATGTTGTGGCATGACCTTAAAAAGGCGGTTCATGCTAGAAAACCCTCAAATAAAGCTGAATTACAACAATTCTGCAAAGATGAATGGGCCAAAATTCCTCCAGAGCGCTGTAAAAGACTCGTTGCAAGTTATCACAAACGCTTGATTGCAGTTATTGCTGCTAAGGGTGGCCCAACCAGTTATTAGGTTCAGGGGGCAATTACTTTTTCACACATGAAAATGTAGATTTGGATTTCTTTTCTCCCTAAATAATAAAAACCCTCATTTAAAAACTGCATTTTGTGTTTACTTGTGTTATCTTTGACTAATAGTTAAATGTGTTTGATGATCGGAAACATTTTGTGTGACAAACATGCAAAAGAATAAGAAATCAGGAAGGGGGCAAATAGTTTTGCACACCACTGTATGTTGGAGAACTACCACTCTCACATTGAAGACTTTTATGGTGTTTTGGGGGGTGACCAAGCAGGAATTTCTAATAGAAAAAAAAAATTTAATTTAATTTAATCAATAAATGATTCTGAATTTTTTAATAGCTAATAAACTCTATTTGTGCAACAACTGGTTTTAGTAGACCTTTTAATTATTTATGATACTGGAGAATCTGTGCAGTAAATAGTGACCACATAATAATCGTTCAGTGATATTTGCTAAATAACGTTAGCATGGACAAATATACCATATTGTGGTTACCGCGGTTTGGGCAGTCAATATTTGTGCTATTGCCATCCAGTGTGCACAGGGTTAACTGAAACTTGTGGGTTTACTCGTGCATCAGGCAGGCTCAGGTTGATGAATTACTTCTCCAGCGGATTGTGGGCAGTAGAGGGCTAGCTCTCCCCCTGCCGGATCCCTCTCTGCAGATGACCTGAAATTCATGCCACTTTGATTTTTAAACTTGCCCCTGCCCTGCCCATTCAAGTGACATCAGAGATGGTTGGGTTGTGTGGGGATTTCAGAATCATGATGGCATCGCAGGCCAGTTTGGGTCCTGATTGGGAAACAGAGGGTCAGGGTCAGCTCTAGAACAAACCTGGCAACCATGTCAAGTTGCTCATTAATAGCAAGCAGATGACTTAAATTTAGGACAATGGTATGCGGTGGGATTCCACATTTTCAAATTTTCCAGAATTAATCTATGTGCTATTGCTCTTATTTTCTGAACCGGTCACAGAACCCGTACCATAACAAACTTGGCCAACATGGTTCACTTTATAAATGGGCCTCTTTTGATGTCACCTACTTATTAATGTAAGTATAACGTATGATTTAGCGTTGTGTACTTTAACTATATTTAGCAGTAGGAATTCAGCGCATTTCCACAAGCTTATATTTATACCTTGATTGGTTAACCACATAACAAGTAAGTGAAAACAGCTTTAGCTCTGGGATGTGCAAACACTCCACCCCAGCTCTTGAACTTGCCTTGTCCTCTTTCTTGTACCCTTTGCTCTCCACTGAATGCTCAGAGTTGTAGCTTTAAAACAGGCAGCATGGCACTGGAGGGGTATCTCAGCCAGCCAAGCGTGCCAGCAAAAAAACTTCAGTATAATGGAGTTGTGATTAGCACTTAGGTTTAGTTGCATATTCTGTTTCCAAATGTTAATTAAGGGGCTGTAGATAAATGCTCAGGATCAGATTGTTAATTACCCTGTATCTGAAAGGCTTGAGTACATCTCTGCTGCTTAAAGGTACCTTTGGCTCTTTAGCTACAGACATCTACACTTTGTGTTTGCCTGCCCCCACTCTCCTGCAGTGTAAGTCTAGTCTTTTGCTTTCCATAATTTGCACCTAAAATAAACCTTGCAATTATAAAAGGCCTATAAACATCCCAAAATGACTTCAGGTACAGGCAGTGTTGGGTAGAGTTAAGAGTGTGGCTATTGATGTGGTTGTAGCAAAATGAGGTGAGACCAAGACATTAATTAGTGGGTGAGAATCTGGGTGAAAAACCTATTTGCTGCCTAGGATTATTAGTAAAACCTCATTGTTTTCTGTAGCATTTTTTGGAACGATGATTAAAACTGCCTGAGAAAGCAATGTTCTATGTAATTGTAGTCTTGACCAAATGTTGGACCTTGATTGGGGGCTTAAGAAGAAAATGCATGAAAACCACTGCTGCAAGAGATTAATTTACTTACTGAGAAGAGGGCACATATTTTCTGTGTGGTGGGATTACTAGTAGAACGCCAACATGGAGGAAGATTCAAGCTGTATTTATTTTTATCGGAATTTGAATTTTTATGCTGGGAAGCACTTCTTATAAAGCAGTTTGTATTTTCTTTTTAAACATGATACCTGAAACAAGCGTTTGATACAGTATGTTACAGTGTTGTATATTTTTAAAGGGCAACTATCAAGAAAATGAAAATTTAATCTAAGCTTCCTCATACTGAAATAAGAAACTTTCTAAGTACAATCGGTTAAAAATTCTGCATTGTTTCTGAAATAATCACTATCCCACTCTCAGCATCTGTTTTTCTTCATTCTGTCTTCATGCAGGAGTTGGGTGTCATATATTCATTGACCACTAGATCCAATATATCTTATAGTTGGCTTCCTTTCCTAGCAGATGTATAAGAGCTCACTCAAATAACTGATTCCAATACAAACAAAATAACTGCCTTTTGCACAAATTCTGCATGTAGAGAGACATGATGTCTGGTGATTTTAATAGAGTGAGCTCTAATACATCTTCTAGGCAAAAGGAGTCCTCTGAGATATATTGGATCCAACTGTCAATGATTATCTGACACTCAACTTCTTAATGAAGACAAAATAAAGAGAAACAAATGCTGAGAGAGGAACAGTGAAGATAACGTTACAGAATTTGTAATTAACAGTAGAACGCCATTTTACGTTTTTCAGGGGACCAGAAAAAAATGGTGTAAAATCCAGGAAATGTAAAATCAGGTAAATGTATTATGCATAATATATAGGTGGGACCACAAAACAACAATGTAAAATGAGGGAAAACTTAAAATCAGGGGATTTAAAATTGGGGTTCGACTGTATTTAGAAATTTTCTTATTTCACAATGCTCAAGCTTATATTAAATTTAAATTTCCTCGACAGTTCCTCTTTAACCTAGCCACTTGCTAGCCCCACTGCACAAACTCTTTGTACTGTCCCAGCCCTAATGGCTAAAATACTACTAAAATATACTTGTTGTCAAGCTGCAGAGATGGGCTGTGAGGTGAGCAGCACCCATGTTTGGTAGAGCGGTTGGGGATGGGGGCCAGGTTAAGGATGAAGCCTGTGGGTGGTTCATGACATAGTTTTAAACAGAAATGTGTAAAAGATCTCATCACATTCCAATATCAGGCTGACATTTTTCCATTAACATTTAACCTTAAGCCACAGAAATGCTTCTTTCTTCATGTCATAGAGCAGCCACCGTGCCAGTGAGAGATCAGGGAGCCCATTGTTTGGGAAGACATCACATACATCAATCTGCCATCAGTGGGTGCTGTCGCTCCTTCAAGATACAGCAGCCGTAGCGCATCACGCAGTAAGAATGCTCATGTCCATAGCTAGCTTCAGCTTCCTCATCACTCAATGGGCTCACAGGATGCATCAGAGCATTGATTCGCAACTGTTGTTTTTTATTAGTCCCTATTTAATTTGACTCTCAAGGCTTTTAGCAGACTAGTGCGCACCTACAGGCCCTGTAAGATACAGAAGATACAATATACAGGCCCTGCAAGCACAGAAGCCTAAATACAAATTGCCTGTATTTTGTTATTCAAGGCTTGGGCTAACTTGTAGATAGAAGTAGGGATGGACCAAATCCAGTATTCAGTTCGGGATTCGGCCAGGATTCAGCCTTTTTCAGCAGATTTCGGATTCAGTCGAATCCTTGTGCCTGGCCGAAATGAATCTGAATTTGCATATGCAAATTAGGGATGGGAAAGGATATCACGTGACTTTACATCACAAAACAAGGAAGTAAAATAATCTTTTTGCTTTACCACACCATGCAGTAATTTGCATACGCAAATTAGGATTCGGTTTGGTGTTCGGCTGCATCTTCAAAAATGATTCAGGGATTCGGCCGAATCCCAAATAGTAGATTTGGTGCACCCCTGGATAGAAGTACATGGAGATTGCTGTGTGATATAACTTGGAGATGACTTTATATTTAGGCACAGGTGCGTGCCAATGTGAAAAGAATATCTTGCAGTTGTTCCTATGTTCTCACCTGAAGGCACCAATCCTTTTATGAGTTAGGGACATGCAATGTTTGAAGGACTATGTTCTGCACAATGACCCGTCGGATCTCAGTGGTTATGTGTTTAGCTTACTGGTAGGTAAAATCCATAGGCAAGTCTGTTTCCAAAATCTATTGATGTGAATGCGCAGTGAGCAGCGTTTGTTGCTACCACTTCAAAGGCCTCTGTGTGTTTTTCTTTCTTTCTACTGGAATTTGAATGTCACTTTTGCACATGCCCAAACAGCCGGAGGGGAATCTGTCTGTGCACAAGACCCCGGCATCCCTGGGAAGAGACTTGTTTAGCTTCAGGCAGTAGAAGTGGAATTTGACTACTATAACCCTTTCTTTTTTCATTGCCTATGTATGAATCCTCACCTCATTACCCTGACTTCACGCCTGCCTGTGCTCCGTCACTTTTAATCAGTGCACTCTCACCTTCAGTCAGTGCACCCTCACCTTCAGTCAGTGCACCGTCACCTTCAGTCAGTGCACCCTCACCTTCAGTCAGTGCACCCTCACCTTCAGTCAGTGCACCCTCACCTTCAGTCAGTGCACCCTCACCTTCAGTCAGTGCACCCTCACCTAGACACTGATTCAACCTCTCCAATCTTTATTATCCCTTCTGATCAAGGACACTGACTGGAGGTTCAGCAAGGTTACCAAGTTTTACATGACTTTAGCATCAATTAAAGTCCAACGTATGCCATGTATCTGTGATATAGTCATTTCTACAGACATACCCTGTTAAAAAGGAGAGTGGAGCCTTAGCTGGAGGAGAGCCATCTACTGCCAGGCCCGGACTGGCAATCTGTGGGTTCTGGCAAATGCCAGAGGGGCTGCTATAAGGTGCCATAGAAAGTCACTATTTAGTGGGCTGGTGGGGTCTGTTTGGGCCTCTGTGTACCTGAAATGCCAGGGCCTATTTTGACTCTCAGTCCAGACCTGTCTACTGCAACATGGTATTGATAGAACACACAGTCAGAACTAGCAGTGCAAAATGGTAGTTACATAGTTAGTTACATAGTTAAATTGGGTTGAAAAAAGACAAAGTCCATCAAGTTCAACCCCTCCAAATGAAAACCCAGCATCCATACACACACCACTCCCTACTTTCACATAAATAATATATACTCATATCTATACTAACTATAGAGTTTAGTATCACAATAGCCTTTGATATTATGTCTGTCCAAAAAATCATCCAAGCCATTCTTAAAGGCATTAACTGAATCAGCCATCACAACATCACCCGGCAGTGCATTCCACAACCTCACTGTCCTTACTGTGAAGAATCCCCTACGTTGCTTCAAATGAAAGTTCATTTCTTCTAGTCTAAAGGGGTGGCCTCTGGTGCGTGCTTTGCATAGCAATTATACTTACATATAACATCCCTGAAGGGATTGTTCACCTTTGAATTAAACTTTAGTATGATGTAGAGAGTAGGGATGGGCAATTTTTTTCACCTTGTTTGTGTCGTGCGTCAAAAAAGAAAAAAAAAAAGACGCGTGTCCAAAAAATTTTGATGCCCATAGACTTTAATGGGCGACTGCGACATTTTGCCGGTGGCGGATTTTTGCCGAAACAAATCAAATTCGCCCATCCCTAGTAGAGAGTGATATTCTGAGACTATTTGCAATTGCAATTGGTTTTCATTTTTTATTTGTGTTTATTTTGTTATTTAGCTTTTTATTTAGCAGCAAATTCAGCACTCTGCTTGCTAGGGTTCAAATAACCCTAGCAACCATGCATTGATTTGAAGAGACTGCAATATGAATAGGAGAGGGTCTGAATAGAAAGATGAGTAATAAAAAGCAGCAATGACAATATATGTGTAGCCTTACAGAGCATTTGTTTTTCAGATAGGGTAATTGAAAGGTGAAAAGAGACATAAGAAGAAGGCAAACTATAACAAATCAAGGCCAATCGAAAAGTTTCTTGGAATAAGCCATTCTCTAGAATAGTAAAAAAGTTAACTCAAAGGTGAACCACCCCTTTAAGTAAAAACAATTCTACAGATTAAATGGCGGCATCAACAAGGCCACTTTTTCCATGTAGGTTCCTCTCCCACCTAGACTGACTGTTCATTGTACTTAAGAAGCGGAGTCTTTATACTTGAATCACTATTTAAATATTTGCTAGATAAGGTTATAGTTTCCCCTGAGACATAACTTTTAACCACTTCCTGACCAAGACCTATGGATTCGTTCGCACAACTGTTTTTAGCTGTAGGGGAAAGTAGAATCTGTAGAATTTTGTTGCTGTGCAGGTAGTGGAGCCATAATACCAATACAAAGTGTTTTGATCCAAATATTGCTCCAGAAGGAACATAGCTCCTTTGCCTTACTGATGTAATGGCTTTCTAATAATTCACATTGCATGCATATGGCATTGGTAGCCCACCCGGAAGCCTTGCTCACTGGAAGGGATGTGTTTGGATATGCAATGTATTGTGGGGGAAATCCGCTCCAGTCTTTTCCAACACCCTCCAGCTTTGCACTTTCCTTCTGCCAAAAAGCAATGGTGTGTTGCTGAACTGGCACTGCCACTAAATTGTATATATAATGAAGTAGAGTAGGTGATTCTAGGGAGGCAATGTATTGCTATTTTCTGGCTATCATAGGTACAGTAATACAGGTCTGAGAAGGGGAGGTTAAAGAAAAGTGCTGGTAAACTGCTCCCTCTGCCGGTGGAAGTCTTGAATTACTTTATTATAGTTGAAATGAAAAGACCATCTGCTGTTTGCTTTGTCTGCCTTTACTGCCCGTATAGCTACACATATAGAATATTTTAGGAAATCATGAAATATATTTGTTAATGATCTGTTTTATGTTTTTAGGTTTAAACTCTGTGCAGTATTTATGTCACTACGTATACTATATCTACTATGTGCTGGATTCATAGAATAGCCATACAATATGGATGCACTGAATCCCGAATTTTGCTCAAATTAGACTTTGCTAATAAGGGGTTGGGGAGAATATTCTACGGTGAAGTACATTAACACTATGTTAATTTGCACCAGTGCAGTAGCCCCATAGTTACCATTCAGCAATTTGTTTTGATCAGACTGCTGCAGGGAGCACAAAGAATGCACATCTCTGATTGGTTGCTATGGGTAACTTCACAGGTAACGTTTTACCACTGCCCCAAAACTGGGTAGCCTGGTAAATCCATTAAAGGAGACATATACAATAAAATGAACTAAAATCCCTAATTTTATAGGCAATTATGAAGAATATCTAGTGTTGGCTTCACAATGTGCTAAAAATGAATATTATCTTTAAAAATAGCCCCTTTATTGGCGCTCCCAATGGATGTTCAATGTTCCCTGTTTCAAATGAGGGGTGGGTGTGTCCTAACAGT
Organism: Xenopus petersii; assembly: GCA_038501925.1. NCBI lineage: Eukaryota > Metazoa > Chordata > Amphibia > Anura > Pipidae > Xenopus > Xenopus petersii. Next base: position 101,286,925 of record CM076679.1, read on the forward strand.
CCCTGTCAGAAGCACAGTAGGAGGGGGACAGCTAATCACAAACCTGCAGTCACACAAGCAAAGACAGGCTTCAGTTCCCTATCAGGTCATCCCACCTACTGATTCCTGTCCTACAGTGCAGTGAACTGAGTGCCGCTGGCTCCCCTGCACAGCCTGGGAAAGGAGGCAGCAGGAAGTGGAACATACAGTATACTGTAGGTGGGACTGGGATTTTGCAGAAATTTTCACTAAAGTAACCAGAAACAAAACTTTTTAAAGCACATTCCTTTTATATCTAAAAGAGAAAAATGCACTGGCACATTCTTTTTTTTACATAAAATGTCTCCTTTAAAGCATAAGAATTAAAGCCTGTTTAAACAAGAACCCCCCTGCACAGACCAACTGCTCCACCTGACTCCTGAAAGAGGGCACCTGCTTACCAAAATCAATGGCAATGCAGAGCAAGGTTGGTGGCCCCCATGTTTGCCAGTACCACTGCCTGTCCCATCAATACCATTGCAGAGTGTACTGAAGCCCATTTGCTCCTGGCTTTTATTGCACACTTTCCTGGTTACCGATCACAGCAGAGAAGGCTCTGCTGGCAAACATTGCAACCAGGCACCTTGATGCACAGTGGAGTGTGGGAGTAGCGGCTTCTTGTTTAAAATCAGCTTTACTTTTCCTTTAATATAGTTTGTCAGATCTGTATGTTTTTAGTTCCGCTTGTTACTCCGAGATGTTGATGAGTGAGTTGTTGATGTTTAGGTGTTGATTTAGTCTACATTTTTCATTTTGCCTTTTTGTTTTGCAGAAATATGGAGGATTTTGTGACTTGGGTGGATTCTTCTAAGATTAAGAAGCATGTGATGGAATACAATGAGGAGGTAAAGCAACTGAATGTAGTGTGTGCCATTGGAACAGCTGCCTGTTTATATACAGACCTTGGGAAAATTTGAAACACTGAACAGACCATTCTTGCAAGTTTTCTGTATAGCTCCTCAGTCTGATGGATTAACTGCTGCCATTGGGTAGAAATCGCCAGAAATGCCCCTGCTTAAGTAATTGCTTCTGCTTTCCATTATAGCCTATTTACTTTTTGTTTTCCTCCTTAGAGAGATGATTTTGACCTTGGCGTCTAGACCTTTCCATCATCCCCAGAGGCAGATCTGAACATGACTGGAAGCAGAACCAATTCTTGGGACTTCCCAAATGTATCCCAAGCAGCCAACCAAAAGACTGACTCATGTAAATTCATCAATAAGGACTCTAATCCTCCAATTTGTATTTCAGTGTGCCCTGCTGGTGCCTCTGGTAAGGAAAGGGTATATGGAACAGAGTGTAATGGGGGGTAACGGAGCTGGTTCAGCAGAGAACCAGGAACATAAAGAACAATGCTACAGCCTTTGCATTGCCTTCTGTTGATATTTGCTTTAAGAAAAGGCGGTGCACAGCTGTGTGTCACTTCTATTACATTGATTATGTGTATACCGGTATATATTTATATTATATTCTCATCTTACAATTTTGTCACCAAATAAGCCTGGATTGTGAATGTGTATTCTCCTTTCTAAATAAACCAGGTTTAACCACACAGATCATAATATCTATTGAACGTGTTAATGGTTAGCGAGTGCACTGGCCTGGTACTTAACGTCATTTAGAAAAGGAAGTTTATTTTAAGGAAATTACCCAAAAGGCTCACGTCAGACTGGAAGCTGCGGGCTGAATAATAAACATGGACTTTGTGCTTGCGTGTTCCCAATGAGCACATCCTGATCAGAGCGAGGGGGCAGTTTGGGCTTGGCACAAAGCGAAATATATAACAGCTGTCTTTGCTTTTTACTATACATGATACAAGGTGCATAGGCATCTTAGGGTATTTTTTTCAATTTAGGCTATAAAAATAGAAAATTCCGAGTTTTGTGTCAATAGGCACTTAATCATAGGCTGTACATCCTATGATTAAGTGCCTATTGGCACAAAACGTGTAAGGCTATGTCATTTTCTATTTTTATCCTCCGTTTTTTTGGGATTGTTTGTGGGATTTGTGAGTGCCTGTCGTTTTTCTCTTTTGGTTGGATACATTCACCTTGAGCTGTATGTCTGGAGCATGAGCACCAAGACCCCGCGTATTACTGGTGAGATAAAACAAAAAACTTCTTTAGTTTTTACATTGGGACACCCTTCAACTTGGTATTATTTTCAATTGTTATGAAATCTATTCACTAGCCTCATAAACCTTTACATGCCAGAACCAATCCAGCAGTTCATGCTGCAAACAAGCGCGTCTCTCTCGGAGGGGTATATAATCCATGTCCACACTGAAGGGAAATTAGTCTGTGTATAGGAGGGGTTTGTCTAAAGAATTCACGAGTTCGTCCAGCAACAGAATAAGAACATCTTGCTTATCTGGGGCCAAAGGTTTCAAAATATGTTGCTTTGGCACCTCTCCGCTTCCTTATGTCCTTAGAACTGTATGTACTGAATATTTTTCCCTATAATAATATCAATAAAATTATCCTCCAGGGAACCTACTCCTCATTCTCATAATCACATTCCAACAATTTTGTTCTCACCTATTTTGTATTGTAAACTATTTGCACCTGTTCTAAGTCTTCCCTTTTTTTAAGTTTGAAGGGCTCAAAAGAAATATAGGAAAGAATCATGGTGTTGTATAGGAGGAGTTTGAATGCATCTCATTCCATCAAGTGAGTCCAAGCAGTTATCAGCCGCACACCGTAGATTTGAACAAATGTGAAATTTATTGTATCAAAACATTTCAAACAGGGCAACGTTTCGGGCCACCCGGGCCCTTTATCAAAGCTCTCCACCTCGGTCTCTACATTCCATTTAGTGAGGGCAGCAAGAGATCCCCACACTGAGCAGCTTTGTGTACACGGTTTGTTCTATAT